>JAVGVS010000013.1:1688802-1696302 GCA_032718565.1 Distichodus sexfasciatus
TATATATATATATATAAAAACACAAACTTCAAATGTGTTAGGAAGTGTAGGCCCTCTAAGGCATTCTTGTCCAAATAATTTGCTAAAATAAACAGGGAGGACAATTTTTTGACAAATATTCGGTTGTGCCGCCTGACATTTTTGGGGGTGAAGTCAAAAAATGAATTTTAACACTTTGAAACGATATTTAACTTGTTTAAACACATTGCTCCAAACTCAACTACATGCATGACATCCTTCATTCATTATCCGGACCACTTAATCCCAACTGGGGCCGCGGGGGGACCGGAGCCTATCCTGGGAAGTGCGGTTGCAAGGCGGGGACCAACCCTGGGCAGGCGCCAACATACCGCAGGGCACACACTCACCCTAAGGGGCCTATTTAGAGTCACCAATTAACCTATAATGCATGCTTTTGGAGTGTGGGAAGAAAACCACGCAAACATGGGGAGACACCCAGAAAGGCCCTACAACCAACCCAGGCATCGAACCCAAGACCTTCTTGCTGTGAGGAGGCCGCCCTGCATGACATCCATTAAAAAAAAATACCCTTTTAGAAACTCTCATTGACCCTTATTAGAGGAGGTTTGAAGAACAGGAGTCTTTTTTGAAAATAATGCAACTTTTTTTTTTTTTTTTACACAGTTCACCATTCTAGGAGTTGTACTCAATATAGAAGTGAATTAAACGTCAATGTCTGTTCAAAATAACATGAAAACTTTGCGAAGACATCATGAGCATGCAACTTATCTTAATTTCAAGCATTTTTTAAATTCAAACACTTCTCAAACCTTGAGAACACTTTAAAGTGCAAACATTTTCCGTTAAAGATCACGGTAAACGGTCTAAACACCTTATGAAGGGTATCTAAGAAATGTTAACTGGCTTTTGTTAACCATGAAAAAAAAAAAAAAATCTTAGCACAAAAATCACAAGCACGTGCACATCCTCTTGGTGTGTGACTTTATTGAAAGTTAAGCAATAGTGGTACACAACATTCTGAGCTCTTACACTTTACAGTAACACTTTTTAAATAGTCATTGTACAGATGTATGCCACACGTGCATAAAGGTTTATTGTTCTACCTAAAGATCAGTTGGGTTTTATTCTTCTCCATGATAAAGTTCAATAAATATCTAGTAGATATTATGGCAAACAGATTGTTAGGTTAATAAGCAGTGGTTTGCAAAGTCGACGCCGACAGTGATTTCATTTCTTAACTTTATTTTCACCAATTAAAAGTTTCTTTTTAGTAAAGGTTTAAAAATTTCATGTTGACACATTGCTGTTTCAACACCAAAACAAAGTTTTAGACAGGCCATGTTTGGTTCATCCCTGAACATGCTGCAAAGGAAAACATTTCAAGTATCAGGACACGTAATGAAGCGGGGGAACAAACACTGATTTAAAAAGAAAAAAAAAATTAAGGTAACTTCATCTCTCCCACATGGCTTTCCAATAATGACCCGTCCCTCTGGTGGAGAAAAAAGAAAAAACAAACCGTACAAAAAGCACGCTACCACTTTACAACCGAATTCTAGCCAGAAGGTAAACTGTTCTTGATCCACCCCAGACTGAAGCAGCAGCATGCAGGTTTGGGGACTAAAACGGAACCCGGCACTAAACCCCATCGCTAATGAGGTAGAAACGAACGGACGTCTAGGACTTAAATGGTTTCTGACACGCTTACAGTGGAGGATTCTTTGTAACAATCATGGGAGCGTACTGCAACGAGTCATGACACTGAGCACAAAGTGCATCTCTACAGTTGGTTTTAGTGAACAGCAGCAGGAAGGCTTCTTGCCAGACGAGTTTTTGTTTCTTCTTAAAAGCAAAACAAGTCGTTTCAAGCCCCTAATACCATTTCGCGGGTGCTTTTTTTTTCCTCCCCAACAGATTACATGCTTTGAAGAGGGAGAAAATGAAAGGAGGGATGGGGAAGGGAGACTGCAAAATGAAGTCAGCGATGACAAAGGAGGGGAAACAGAAGTGGAGGATTACACAAGAAATAAGGAGGATGGAGGAAGCGGGGGAAAGCGTGGCGTTACAGCGGGCCGAGAAGAACAGCAGTACACCAATTACATCGTTGCACCGTAAGGCTTTGGCTGGTTTCTTAGTCAGCCTCCTCCTCGGACTCCTCTTCTTCAGCCGTCTCCAGCCAGGTAAGCCACTGGTTCACCTGAGAAGGGGCACATGGATTAAAGCAGGGTCAGGGCAGGAGGGCCAAACTGAACAATCCCACTAATGCAGTGGCTATGAAGGCTCATGGACATCATGTGTGTAGTGTACATGTATAAAGTTATAGAAACAGAACAGTGCGTACAGTAAGAGATGGTGCAAGTGTAGATACAGAAAGAGCTAACAGATACAGTGCATACAGTAAAAAGAGGTAAAGAGAAGTCACTTTGTGAAACAGAAACACACCTGGAACAGTGATTTGCCTTTGCCAGGAAACTCTTGGGAAATGTCTTCTTTCCATGCAAGGAAGGCTTCTTCTTCTATTATCTCCATATCATAAAAGTTGACAAAGTAGCGCAGTAACATTCCTGAAGAAGAGAGACGAAGTTAGTTTCTCCCCTACTTCTACGTCACAGTAGGGGACATTTGAATAACACCCTCCTATCCAAGAATCTCCGCCCACCAGGTAGAACTGCTTTCCTGATCCGCCATGTTTTCTTACAAGTGGGTGTTGATGGCCTAGTGGTAGGAGGCTCGCCTTTGGACCCAGAGGTTGTGGGTTCGAACCCGACCTCTGGCGATACCAACATTGGGTCCCTTAACCCCAAGTTGCTCTCAGGGGAACTATCCCTGAATTTAGGAAAGGTAAGTCACGCTGGATAAGAGCGTCTGCTAAATGCTGTAAATGTAAGTGGCGGCTTGGGCTTGGCAAAGAAGTCTACTTGTTGAACATGTAAATTTTCATGCGAGGTAAACTCCCGCCGTGCCGTTTCCACCGCAGTTCCGGAGTGAGACGTGAGAATGAGAAACAGCCTGTTCTGAAAAGGGCTGAAATAGAGGGGTAAAAAGCCTAATCTCAGAGGTATTTACAGCAAACAGACCTATTTTAACTTTTTGGGGAAAAAAAAAAAAAAAAGGAATATGGGACCTTTAACACAGCACATTTTCAGCCCAATATCAGTGACCAACTGAAAAGGAAAAATAACAGGCCTCAATCACCAATATCTTACGTTCTCTTAAATTTGATCTTAATTGTTGGATTTACGCGTTGGTTTTTAACAGCCGAACTGTTCAGAGAACATATCCATGATGAATCCTGTCCTTGTAAATGAAAGACTCATTAGAATAAATAAACGCCCTGCAGACCCTCAAAAGTATGAAACGAGACTGGGTGTACACAAACTGGAAAATGAAGTTGAGAATGTCTAAATGTAATTTAAAAACCAGACTCAAGAAAAGCTACCAGAAGTGAGCAGAAGCATGTTTTGTAATATAATTATGAACATTGGCAAATGTATACACTATAGGGACAGTTGGTAGCGTAACCGTTAGGGCGTTCGCCCCATGATCGGAAGGTCGCTAGTTCGAATCCTGGACTGGTAAAGATGCCACTCGTCTTCAAGAACAATTTGCAAATAAGGGTCAACGTGTTGAGTAACTTTCCCCAGTCAGTCACATACCTTTGGGAAATCCCTTGGTGTTGCAGTGCACTTGCAGGGCGTACAGGGCGCTGACTTGCAGGTCCACGTGATCATGCAGGAATTTTTGCATCACCGGTTTGAAGCCGAGCAGCAGCTGCTTCTCCTGCTCAAGGTACTCTTTTGAAGGTGCTGACAACTGTTCATCTGTCTCGCTGGAATACATCTCATGGAAGATGTACTGCAAGAAGCTGCAAAGGGGTAAAGAAATGGAAGTCACATTTTGACGTCTAGTTCCGACTAATATGAAGGCTCTCCGCGGAGAAGTTAAATACCTAGTCATCAGGATGTTGACAAAACCCTTGTCGGTGTGGAGCTTGGGCGAGATGTTGTCTTTGATCCACTTGTAGATGGACTGGGGAGCTGGGTCGGCTTTGATCTGCTTCAGGAGCTCCTTCTCCAGTTTCATGAGTGGGAACAGGAAGCTCAGACCTTTGCCTTCCAAAATCTCCAACATGCGGTCTTTGTTTTGGTCGATTTCTGCAGGTCCAAGACATTCCATCAAGATTTTGTAGGTTGTATTTGACTTTTGGATAGCCAACGCACTATTTTGATGCGTGCCCCCTTTATGATGAGTTATGACAATTAACTCCAACTAAGACATACGTGCATCATCGTCAAGATAATTAAATTGCAGGGCGCCATTTTCCTTTCCACAGTTGGAAAGACTGAAGATGTGAGTAAATGTCGAGTCGTACCTGGCAGCATCTTCTGCATGTTGACTTTGCTCTGCTGGAACAGGTCGGTGAGCCACTCCTTATCCTTCAGCTTGGCTGTTTGCTGAAGACAGAGCAGGAAGAGAGGGAAGTGGGTGCCGTTCTCCAGAGGATGGGCCAAGTCTGCCACGGTCATGAGCTCTGCGATGATGGCACGGGCAGCAAACTGCGCCAGATAGGACTTCACCAAGGGAATGTCGCCCTCAAGCTTGGGACACTGGTCCAAAACGGTAAGGAAAGCCTAAGGAAAGAGGGAGGGAACTCGTCTTAGACACAGGACGACAAACAGGACGTGAAACACATTTCACACGTTATCTCACACTCACCTGCATGAAGTTCTCCCCGGTGATCAGGCCCTCTGCTCGGAGCGAGTGGAACAGACTGCTGACGTGCTCTTTATCCTCGTCGGCAGTGTCCAGCGAACACACGATAATCTTGCTCAGCATCTCAGGCAGGAAGTGTTTAGGCGCCCTCATCTCCCTCACCCCGTTCACGGCATCGCCGATGTTCTTGCTGCTCAGGTACTCCTTAATAACAGTCTCCTGCAAAGTCGAAGTGGTCAAATTGAGGCGCTTGTCTTTCCTGCGTTTCACCCGTTTTAGAATATGATCAAAATGATGTATTTACCGTCATCTTGAGAAGCTCTTCTTTGGCAGGAGGTGGTTTTTTGTTGGTCTTCTGAGGCTTCTCCTGGATGGGAGGCGGGTTGGTTTTCAGGCCAAGCTGTGGAGGCTATAGTAGAGAGAGGGAGAGAGAGAGAGGGAGAGAAAAAAAACAAACAAACTGTTTTAGGACAAATGCCTGCTGTCTGCCGCTTTGTGTTCCGTGAAGCTTCCTGGAGCTGAGAATTATGTAAAGAGAGGCACCTGTCCGAGCGGAGGAGTGGATGTGCGTGGAGGCTGAGCGCTTGGGGGAATCATGGTAGGGATCTGCGGCTGCAGCTTTGGCACTTGGGATTTGTTCAGAAGGAACGACTGAGCCGGTCTGAGACTGATCTGCATTAGAGTTGAAGACAAAGGAAAAAAAAAAAAAAAAAAAAAGATATATATGAATTGAGGCTTTCGGTGATCACTGCTTTCCTTCTGGACTCAGTCTAAGGAATCAAGGGAATATCATGCTGTGAAAAGTCGTTTTGGAGCACGATATTCTCAATTCCTTGTCTAATGACAATGTAAAGTCAAAGGAATTTTAATTCAATTCAGGAGCCAGTAATTGACGTCATACCAATTTAACACATTCACTTGAAATCCTATCAAATCAAAAATGAAAAAAAATCTTTAACGAACATACTTCATCAGCATTCAGCTGTCCTTTCTTGGTGAAACGTGGTGGCATATCCTTGGACTGAGACTGCTGCTGAGATGAATGAGTCTGGCTCTGGAAAAGCAGACCCTGCCCCTTTAACAAACATGACAAAATTAAATTGTGCTCCTCAAACGGAACTCACCGAACTGCTCACCAATCTGACTGCCATCATTTACCTGGTTGGGTTTCATGAAAGGCTTGTCAAACTGAGACTGCGGAGCAGGAGCCATGTGGCCGTTGAAGAGGGGGTTTGTGCGATGACGGCCCATGGTGGGGGAATACCTGTCTTGAATAACCCCAGGCCCGGTTCCAATCCCAATACCTAAGATCAAAATAGGACAAAATGCTTCAGGCTCTTGCTATTTTTTAAACACTTAGCTACGGAAAAATGAATAAAAATAATCTCAGATCAACAAAAGCTCCCAATCTACCTGGCATTTGTCCAAACATATCAGCTAATCCTCCAAGCGGGTCTCTGCTTAACCTTGTTGGCAAGAATGGGTTCTCTTGGAAGAAGTCAGTCCTCATTCCTGCGGTCATGGCTGGAATAAACACCCCCAAATCCTGAAAGAGCAGCAAGAGATATTCATTTACGGCAACTCTTATTTGAAAATCTTTAATAAAAGCAACGGAAGATGCAAAGGCAGACTAACCTTTACTGCATCCTGGCGGATCTGGTTGATGGTTTTAGGTCCATTGTCGATAAAAGCTTTCCGAGGCACCCAGTTATTCTCTCGCAACTCCACAGTATCCTGCAGCAGGAAACGAATCCTTGCAGGCAAGTCCTTGTTGTTCATTAAGGATTTCATGCGGCCAAAGTACTGATCCATTAAAGACTGCAAAAGAAAGACTACTGATTAGGAGGTGAAGTCGTGATTAGTCGTGGTCGTGGAAAACAACCTCGTATTCTGATAACGAAGCAGCCACACAAAGTCTTACCTTGGCTTTTTCATGATCAAGTCTAGGCCCCACAGTTCTCATTATCTGACAGAGGCACTCCAAATCCTCCCCCATATCTTTAAGTTGGATTCTTTTCTTCTTTTCCAGAAGCTAAAAATAAAGGAATAAAACATGATAGTAACAATTTTACCATATTAAAAGAAAGGGGGAAAAACTCCTTCCACACAACTTACTGTTTTGATGCATTTATGAAGGATAGACTCGTGAATGAGATCAAGTTTGCCAAGCTCCCCAATGAATTTGATGTTGCCCAGCATTTTGATCTTAGCAATGGCACGCTGTTCCTCCTCTTCGGAGGTAAGAGGGCCATCGCTTTTGTCATAGACTGGAGAAAAGAACAATCAACTCATAAGTTTCTACATATGAACTCACTGTGGAACAATAACAAGTGTTGCCATTGTGTGGGCTGGTGACTTACTATCAACATTTCTGGTGCGGTTTTCAAATTCATCTTGAAGCTTTGAGATCAGAAGTCTTCTGAATGTCTGTGACAATAAGAGGAGCCAACTTAATTACATCCCAGAAGATAGAGACGCATTAAGAAATGACACGAGCTCAGACTTCACTTACAGTGCTCTGCTTTTGTGATGACTGGATTTCGGATGGTTGGTTGTCAAAGTTGGGCGCATCCTCTGCCAAACGCAGACATAGTTGAGCATATAGCGAGCTATACTTGGGCTCTTCTAGGGCTTTGTCTACAATCTGCATGAAACAGGAAAATTAGTATTTAAGAAAGATCTAAACAAAGCAATTTGAGCAAGAAAGAAAAGGGTGGAGACGTAATTACCAGCAAGATGATTCCTTTGAGGACAAGCTTCGAATCCACACCCACATTCAGAAGCTCAAGGCATAACTTGTCAAAC
>JAVGVS010000013.1:1701302-1730252 GCA_032718565.1 Distichodus sexfasciatus
AGAAATAGAATTACTGTAGAATGAAACACCACCTGTAACTTATTTTGACAGTTCTTGAACATTGCTTAACTGACTTGTGACCTAAAAGCTTTGGTGTACAATGTGGACCTTTTTAAAATTCTGGACAACATGGTTTCACAATCCCCACACTACAGAAGAGGGAGTGTGGCAGTGTTTCGAAAGGAGCTTCCTGGAATTCGTCTCTTTTATGTCATCACGTCGTCACTTGTTGCATCCTCGCTCGATCACGCCTGTGGCCTGCGGCAGAACTGAAAAGTCCGAGTTGACAAGGTCTGCCAGGAAAACACCTTGATCCTCTTAACCAGGGCTTTTTTCCCAGATATTCTCTTGTAGATTGCAATTGAACATTTCTGTAAATGAAGTTTCTGGTTGTAACATGGCTCTCAAGGTAATTCAGACTAGATCAGACGAAGAGAGACAATTTCTCATCCACATTTAATTAGTCTGTTCTTTTTCCTGTGGCCATACGGCTAAAAAGCAATGTCTGCTGGAGGTAATGATGGCAGGTAATAAATAACACTGATATGAAAAGTCTGAAATTGAATGTAGATGGCAATAGCTTGTCTGAATACAGGAAAGCCCTAGAAAGTACAATTGTTTTAATCATAGATTGTCCTCGGATTATGTCCTAAAAGACCACTCAGACCTGATCTGATGTGTATTATGTTTTAATGCACTACCTAAAACCCATTTAGTCCATATTAATTAGGCCTGCACAATTTCACATTGTCTGCTCCATGGGCACATGGGTAATAGACAGTCATCACAGTCACATGCAATGCCCAGTTAGACAACTCAAATTAAGGGTCAAATGCAGAGGTCACATTTTGTTGTGGTGCCCTGTATTCCGTGCTCTGGTGTGTTCACAATGACAAATAATCAATAACTTAAATGAAATCACTTCACTTGCGATCCCCCGGTCGACCACTTGGTGCCAACATTCGTCTTCTGCTTTCTTTGATTGTGATTACCCTAATGTGTGTCGCCTGTGTTTCTGTGTATTTAAGCACTCAGTCTCACCTTTATCTTTGGTGACTGTGGTAATATCTAGAAATGCTGTCAGTTGCTCTTGCTGTTTGGTATTGAAGTGCGTTTGTGTTTGTCAACGTCTGGTGGTAGTTTTGAATTTTTCTTTAATAAACCTTTGAGTTTTTCCAGCTGTGTGCTTGCAACCTGCCTCTGAAAAACAATGTCAGTGTTTTCTAATACAGTATAAGGTTCCTGTTGAGTGCGTTCTTGGCAGAATATGTGATAATTGGTTCCTTTCACTACAGGCTAATTAGATGCGTCACTTAACCGGAAACACACACAGCTGTTCTGGTCTTTTCTTTGTTGACCCAGACCCTGTTAATGTCGATGTCTAACTAAAAGGAGGCTTTGTGTATTTCCAAAGTATTTTGTAATGAATCAGAAGCTCTGCCATCACTGTGTCTGAGGCTGGAACTCTAATCATATGAGGTCATGTTCCGAATGCAAATGAAGGAGCTATTAACCAGATGCAGCGTTATTTCATTACTTGCCAGTGTCTGTTATCTGATACAGCCACTTTGATGATGAGTGTGTGTCAGAGAGAGAGAATGTGTGTGTGTGTTTCCAAGACAGAGACTGAGTGGGGGTCTTACTGGTATCCGGGGCTTTAATACTGATAATGCAATTCCAAATAGTTATTCAGGACAGTTACAATTATCATACAAAACAAGAATTCTGGTTTACGTCTTACGTTTGTCGTCTGTCATTCTTTCTTTCTAATTTCCGCTTCAGATATTTATATTCTTGCTCAGTAGCAACAGCGCCAAGTGTGATAAACTTTATCGAGGAAATATATACAAGTCTGCACAAATTTTTAGGAGCATTACTGGATTAAGAGAACACACAGCGAAAATGTGCTCACAAAGCCACAAATCTCAGGTTTTCTTTTATGTAGAGCACAATATAGGATTGGACACAACACGGCCCTCACAACACACACAGGATCCATTACTACACATTGCCCAGTTCAGTGATTTATATTGCTGCTTTGTAATTGTGTAACTGCACAGTGAAATTCATCAGGAATCTAAATAAATATAAGTGAATTTATTCAAGGGCAAATAACTCAAGTCGTTACTCTCACGTTTAATTGGCTTGTAGTACTGATGTACACATTCCACCTAAAAACCGCAGCAGACAGATCCCAAACTTGCTGATAACGCAGTAGCTAGGACTTTAGGCTCCAGGTTTACACCTGGGAGGTTCACAGAGAGGTTTTGAGTCCAACTACTGAGGACAGACCCACACACAAAGCTCCGGGCTTAAAACCCTGCGGTGGAGGCAGGTGTGAATGAGGCGTGGACAAGTAACTCATACCATTTGTACTTCTATACCCTTGAGCGATTCTCTCAAACCCCATCTGCCTCAGCACTGCAGCTAACCCGGTGTCTGACCATTTATCCTTACCTGGGAGGAAGAGCAAGAAGACAGTTTGCTTTATATCTTTAATAAGAATGATCTATACTTATATTGCACTCAAATTTGCAGTTTATGCTGAACTGGAGCATGCAAATTGCCATTCGGAACCTGTAAAAGGACCCGATTTAGGGCCTGTTTACACGTATGCGGATATTTTTATAAACATTTTTATATGTTTGGGCCTTTCGTTTACATGTATCCACAGAATCCAGCATGTTGAAAAATCTTCACTTTGGAGGTGAAAATTTGAGGTGGCTAAAAGTCTATATGTGTAAACAAAAGGCACAAACCTATAAAAAATATGCGTTTATAAAAATATCCTAGCAGACTCTTAGTCTTTAATAATTTAACAATCACCTCTTTCTTTTTGTCACATTAACGAAATGGTCCTAATGCGCTAATGCGGCTAACGTTGGATACAGTCTATTTAAAAAAATGTTCAAAACAGCTTTCATTTATTAGCCACGTTGGCATGGGTAACAGAAAAGCAGCTTAAAAACTGCTTCAGTTTCATAATTAACCAGCAGATGGGGTTGGTAAATCAAACACGATTTTTCCCCGCAGCCACCTACGCCGAATAAATCTGTGCTGGCTGGGGCAAAGCCAAGGAAAAAAAACCCATTTGCTTCTGCCATGTGAAATGCAAAACGTATTCCGTTTCTGAGCGAACCCTCAATCCCTCGCTTATTATCACCCGTTTATTTAATTGCAGAGAGCCTCGTTAATATTTCTTGAAGTTATTTTTTTCTACCGGTAACTGCTTCAGGTGGGAGATAAACAACAGTAACTGTTTGGGGCTTTGGGAAAGTCGTTGGGTTTGCCTCGGACGCCCTTATAAAAGCAAACATGATTGATGGACAGCTATCAGTAGGCAAGAAGGTTGCATCTATCGTTGGGGTAATAGGCTGTCAGCAGCCTTACAAAGTGACTCTCCCTCTCTCAGCCTGGCTTCGGGGTTATTACAGACCCATAAATACAATTAGAGACAAGGATGCTTATTGGCTTTGTGTCAGAGCCGAGGGCAGACGAGTATAAATCCGGCCCGAGCGTCTACGTGGGGAAAACCGGGAGCTCGTTCATTCATAATATGAATCATCTGTTGGCACCTACACGGGGCGAGAAAGTAAATCTCACTCCTTGTCACATGATATTAATTCGAATGAGACGACAGCATTTGCTAATACAAGTTTTTGCTGCTTTATACAAAAGCAAAAATGATTGAGAACACATCCCACAATGCACTCCGACCTCTGCAACCCCTGGGATGAACCCGTCTGTGTAGGAGCAGAGGGCAGCTGACGTGGGAAGTGCTTGGGGACGGTACATTGATCAGGTACAGCTCTGTTGTACCTTTACTAGTCTTGGATTTGAACCCATGACCCTCAGATCTCAGGAGAAACTCCCCAACTGCTATGCTATGCCAAGTGCTTGTGGATAAACCTTGAAAAGGGAGGGTTCACATCTAAAAAAGTCCAGAAAGTTACTTTTCCACTGTTGCACTCCACTACAAAATCACCTCAATCGTTGAAGAATTTTTAATTCATTCTCCTTTTCTCTTTTTAAGACCTAAAAAATGTGTCCGGCTTTGATTCTACAATCGTCCGGGATTTCATGCTACCTCAGCCTCAAACGTTCTTAGTAAACATGGCACAGTACCACTTTTTACGTCCGATACTGTTACCGATATTGTAAATTTGAATATCTGCCGATATGATTATTATCTTATGCTTAATGAAATACTTGACTTAAATACTGTTTTCCCAACTAATTCAATGTAATAATTACACCCACATGTATGTGATAAATTGTTTATTATTAAAATAAATTTGTTTATTCGTTTAAACACAGTTCTGTAATTTTGTGACCGTCCCTAATTCTGCGGCACTAAGGCCTCGTCCACACGGACGGTCGAAATGGACGCCCTCTGAACACCATACGCGTTTTTACTGCGTTTTGTAGCTGCATTCGATTGGCGTTTCACTAGCGTTCGCAATAGTGTCGTTTTCCTCGCATTCGTCAGGATTTTGACGCCAAGAAAACGTCGCACGCAGCGTTTATTTGACGTCACCCGAACGCGCAGCCGGCCGAACGCCGGTGCTGAACGCCCATGGGGACGCTTTGATTTGCTCCAATGAGCAGAAAAAACGGTCGGTGTTCAGTCGGCGCTCACCTGGCACCACGAACGGCAGAAAAACGTCTGGTTCAGACGTCCGTGTGAACGAGGCCTAAGCCCATCAGGAAACACAGAGATTGTGAGCGAGAGCTAGTGTTGTTAAAGAAATTAAACAGTGTAATCGTGTGATTTGCTTTTGGGGTTGTAGTGTGTTGCGTTGCTTGTTCTGCTCATTGTCAAATCAATATGTAGGTTTGGGGCAGTTGGTAGCATAAGGGTTAGGGAGTTTGCCCTGTGATTGGAAGGTTGCCAATTTGAATCCCGGACCGGTAAATGTACCACTGAGGTACTCATGAGCAAGGTACTATCTCCAAGCACTGCTCCCCGGGTGCTGCCCATGTCAGCAGCTTCACGGATGGGTCAAATGCAGAGGTCACATTTCATTGTGGTGCCCTGTGTGGTGTGTTCACCATTGTGGCTGTGGTGTGTTCACCATGACGAATAATCACTTTCATTATAAGGACTAGTCCTCGCAAAGTCTCAAAAATGTCAGGTTCTCACCTATTTTTAGGTATCTACAGTATGTGTGTATATACTGTATGTAAACACTTCTAACGAACACTTTGCACTTCTCCGGTGTTGTTACAGAGCGGCGCCTCGAAGCCGCCATCCGCAGAAAACCGAGGCCTCGTCAATGTGCCACTGCAAATTTCTCTGGCGTGTAGGGCAACTTTCCTGTCACTGCAGAGGAATGAGAGCAATTTGTTTCATTCAAGTCTCTCACCAAAGCCATTACACCCTGATTAAGGCCTCAGCAGTGGGCGCAGCTGCTCGCCGGAGCCGAGGAGGAAAGGAACGGCGGCGGGACGCTCAGGAGGGACCCGAGTGCAGATGAAATTAGGCAGAGGTAATGGGAGACGTTTTGGGACTACAACTTTATGAGTTTGAGAATAGATTTTTTTCATTGTTTGGCAGCGCCTCGGTTTCACTCGAAAAGAAATATAGCACGTTGTACAAGTGAAATGTCAGGTCACGTGGCTCACTGCTGAGGCCGTGCAAGTGGTTTTAAATAGTTCAATCATATAGTAAGTTAAAGAAATATTTTTTCAAAAATCTAGCAGCTCTATGCTGCCGAGCCTCCACCATAGAACCCAAAGTTGCCGTCCTGTAAGTGACACGGAAGTCGCTCTGAATGAAAGCAGCTGTTAAATACTATAAGCGTAAAAATGCTCCTTTTTATGCCGTTTCGTCTGGTCCAGTGTCATAAACACAGTTTAGCCGGGGTTACAAAGCTGATTTGGGTGACGCTGTAGTGGCATTTAGGTGGACAAAGGTCAAAAACACAGTTCACTACTTAAACAAATCTTTATTGATCGTCTTAAAATGGCCACCAGGTAACTATTTTTTATTTTTCAGAGTCTGACACCACCATTTTTTATGTTATTGTCCGGTCCAAAACCGCTGCCTTCGTCCAGTTCGGGATCAGTTCGCCACTCATAAGGGGGCCACGAGCCAACTCCAGATAAATGTATCAGCTCTTGTCATCAGAACCCAATTCTGGGCCGTCAAGCAGCGATGGTTCGATACCGGCCGCAGAATGCACTTTATAGCCGACCCCCATAACCGCCGCTATTGATTGTGGAGGACTCGTGTCTGTGGGAAGAATACAAAGCGCAAGTTGCTGAGTCATACATTGGCCACTACAAGAGGAGCTTAGTCTCTGAAGCGATTTTATAGGCTGCGAAAAGTATTTTACCTCCACTCTGTGCGCACAGAAAGTCTCCTTCAAATCAAAGTTTTCAGTTCCTGCAGTTAAAGTGTCACATTTTTAGAGCAAAGTCATGACATATTGGGGCCTCCAGACGTAGGAGTCACCGTCGTTTTTGGCTGAGCTGTAGGCCAAATTGGAGGATCTGATCTTTTTTTTCATTGAAGGGAACGTCTCACATTTTAGATGAAAAAAGAATTCTTAGAATTAAAAGAACACTGTAGTAAAATAAAGTTTTTTTGCCATTACCTTTCCATGTGCTAAAGGAAATGCAGATTAAAATTAAGATTAACATTAAACAAACATTAAAGGACATTAATTAATTGTCCAGGTTAACCCCTGCGAGCTCTGGTTCTTTGTAGAGATAGTAAAATATAAGATCATATTTTATATGTAAAACCGGAAAAATGTAAAAATGAAATAAAGCCACAAGCGGCAACACGCGGGGTCCAAGCATAGCTCGCAAAAAGCCGCACATTAGCAGCTGATGCAGTAAGCGCCAAAGTAAGAGTCAGTGAGTCAAAATGAGCCAAATAAAGCTCTATTATGACGTCACATAAATGTATGTAGCGTTTCAGCGCTCTCTATTGTTCATTTTCCCTCTCTGTTTCCCTTTTCCATTATCTTACATTCATTCCTTCATTCATTATCCGAACCGCTTTATCCCTGTTGGGGTCGTGGAGACCGGAGCCTATCCTGGGTCTGGGACTGTAGACTTGGTAGTGAATCTTCTTTTTTGTTATCACAGCTTCAATAAGTTGTGTTTATAAAGAAACCGACCTCTAACAGTGTTCATATAAGAATTGGGTGGTTTCCTATAATTTATTATACGTTTTAAAAGCTGTTATGACATCACAGAATTTTATGTGATGTCATAAATGCCGTCTAAGCGCTGCCTAGTGGTCAGAATGCTTTTTCCTGTACTATAGACCCAATTATCGGTCGTTCACTATGATTTTCAGCCTAGGGCGAGTTTCACAGCATCCCTACTTACCTTGCATTTCAGCTTTCTGCGACTTATGGTTCAAGATACACAATTCGTTTTGTAGGAGATATTAAATAATAAAGACGAAACAGAACAATTACAACAGGGGTCCATAAGCATGTCGTGCTTGGACCCCTAATGAGGACTGGAAATGAAGACGGATGCTTGATATTTGTTCTTGTTTGGTTTGTAGCCGGAACACCAAAACTGCAGCACAAAGCCAAAAGCATACTTCACTAGTTGACAAGGACAAGTAACATAAATGCCACCGTCTAAAATTGAGCTGGATTTTTGTAGAAAATAAATGCTACGGCAAGGAGTCTGGGTTGGGTAGGATCCTCCAAAACGTGGGAGAAACGTTTATTCTGCGTAGGAAATGAAAATCCCTGTGGCACCCATTTTCAGATAAAGGGTAAAAGTGAGCCCCGGGAATAGGCGGCATGCGTCTTTATCTGTCTGCAGGAGTTGAGGGGAAGTTTACACCGAGCTCCCTCACGGCTTCTTATGAATGAAGTGTCAGGCCTGTCAACCCGGAGATTTCCCCTCCATACGAGCGCAGAGGCTGAATTTAAATTGATCTTTGGGGATATTTATGAAACGTGTACTCGCTATCCTTTGGGTGGATCCTCTGGATTTATGCTCTTTTTAAAAATCTCTGCTGGGCCAGAAATCCTTTCTGTTGTTTGCTTTCTTTTGTAGAACTGTATTTTTCCCCCTTTCAGCAAAGTGAAATGACAAATAAACACATAAACATATTTATCCTCCCCTTAAGTAGTGGAACTCCAATGTGCCGCCTCCAAATAAGGGTTTCTGCTACGCAGCTGGTTTTTGAGGCTTAAGAAGAAGAGACAGCTTAAGATGTCTAAAACTCAAAGTCTTCACAAGTTGGGGAAACAACCTGTTTCAACGCAACACTGATGTGACCTCTAGTCTTTAGCATGTTCTTCATTCATAACACATCAGAAATGAGGAAAATACAAACTCAAACTGAGAGTAAAAAATAGGAGCCTGGGGTTAGTTGTATTGTTTTGCTCAGAATCTTGGAATTTAGTGCCCTGATTTAGTGAGTGATTATTCGTCTTTGTGAACACAACACAGCACAGCACACAGTGCACCACAACAAGCTGTGACTCTGCATTTGACCCATCCGTGAAGGAGCAGTGGGCGTGCAGACGTGCAGCAGCCCGGGGAGCCGTGCTTGGGGACGGTACCTTGCTCATGAGCGCCACAGTGGCACCTTTACAGGTCCGAGACTTGAACTGGCAACCCTCTGACCACAGGACCAACCTTCTAATCGTTACGCACCCAGCTGCCCATATTATACATATATTTGTTAATACATTAACAAATTACTTTCTTGGTATGTAACGTTTGCATTCTTTTGCATTTTGCCGGTGTTCATTTTTGTAAAAATGTCCAGTATTCTCGCGGTCTTTTGACCACTGCATAGGCCACTTTGTCTCATGTTCCCAGTCCGAGTTTGTGCTCCATTTGTGCTAATATGGTGCACCTGTGTCTATCCTTATTTAATCCTGCCTTCCATCTTTGGCGTCTGTTAGTGTTCTGTTAATTCTGTTTTTGTTTAATAATGTTGATGTTAAGTGTTAATCAGGCCCCAAAACGAGCCTGATGATTTGGAGGTGAGTGAGTGAGTGATTATTTGTCATTGTGAACACACCACTCCACACAGCACAGCACAGCACATAGTGCACCACAACGAAATGTGACCTCTGCACTTGAACCTTCCATGAAGCTTTTTTGGCAGCGCCTGGCGAGCAGTGCTTGGGGACGGTACCTTTGCTCATGAGTACCTTAGTGGCATCTTTACAGGTCCAGGACCGCTGACTGGAAGATTGCTGGTTCAAGTCTCAAACTGATGAAGGTGCCAGTGCCATTGAGGTACTGATGAGCAAGTTACCTTCCCCAAAGCTGTCCACTGCTTCTTCTCAGATGGGTCCAATGCAGAGGCCCCCATTTCGTTGTGGTGCACTGTGTTCACAATAACAAATAATCACTCAAAATCACTTAAATTCACTTAAACAAGGGTTTCTCGTTAATGATGTGAATATAATTACATGCCATGACCAGATGGCACTTGAAAAAAAGGATGCAAGTGTGTGAAACTCCACTTATCACCACTAGGAGAACACAGAGCACATGTACACGCTCGGATATTCTTCAGAACTTTCCCATTCTTGTTGTGAATCGTTTTCCTACCATGGGCACCCGGGGCCTAATCGAGCCTGACGATTTTGGAGCAGTGTTCTCTGAGGTAGAGAGAAAAAAGTTTGACTAAAAGGATATACACTTCTCTCTTTCTCTTTCTCTCTCTCTCTCTCTTTCTCTCTGGCTTTGTTTAAACCTATTGGCCGTGAAGAAAGGCAAGATTGCAACAGAGGGGATGTAGACCTCCCGGACGAAGTGTGACAATCACAAAAGGATGAAAGCTGGGCCTGAGGTTGTTGGGCAAAGGTTTAATGCAAAGCCATGCCTCAGCAAGTCTGATCCATCAGACGGATGACGGTGGGGGGTTAAAGGGTCTCGACTGAGCTGGGTCTAAAGGAAAGAGCTTTGTCTTGCTGTGGGCTGCAGGCTAATGCCAAGCTCTGGAATTCTGTATTCCACAGACTGTAACTCCCACTTCAGTCAGATATTTTATTTTATGTTCTGCTCTTCAACCCTTTAAACCTTGCAGCAGAGGAAGCCTGGAGCCTAGGTTAGCATTTCGAAAAAGTTCAAAGGGATCCACCGAAGCACAATGCATTCTGGTGGTCCTAACTTGGAACCTGTGGTGTAGAACTTGAGTAACTGTACTTATACTGTAGATAAGTATTTAAGTATGTTTTCCTGGGCTGAATATTATTAAAATTAGCAAGTTTCACTTTGTATTTAACCAATCTTTCTAATACTAGCACAATAATTTTAATGCGTAAGTACTAAAGCGTAGCGTTGGATGCAACGTCAGTTTTACAATATGACGCTAGTAATTTTGCAACGACGAAGACGGCTGCGAACGAGGGCTCTCCTCGGAGCTCCATGTTAACCCACGGCTCATTTCATGTTGTGTAGTTATCCAACCAATTATTTCCCGTAATGCACGACAACGACAGGAGCCCATTAAATCCAAAAAGGTATGCTTTTTAGAACCGGGTCGGATCGAGGCTGGGCTGCTCTCATACCTTAAATAAACCGTCCCAGAGTTGGTTTGGAACCGAACCGAGACCACCTCTTCAGCTGGGTCTCGGTACCCTTGTTTGGTCCGCACCTGAGTTGGATTGCTTGTATTTACCCCTGCCCAAAAGGTCCGAACCAAGGGAGGAAACGACCTTGGGGTCATTTTAAGCGAAATAAACAAGGCAGGTGTGAATACACTCTTAAGATCATTTTCTTTGTAAGGAATCTTTAATACAATCTATAATAAATAATACATTTTTGCCATTAAATTGACATATGCTTAGCAAGAGTTCACGTGATATAGAAAAGATGGTTAGAAGACTAACATTAGATGAATATTTATTCCCTCTGAGATACTGTTTAATTTTGCTTGAGATAAATAATGTCAGTTTGATATCTTTTATTTTATATTTGCCATCTGTTCTCAATGTGTAGGCTTCAACAAAACAGGCTCGTCTTAGAATGTATGATATGAAATATGCTTTTCCATCTCGTAGAGTCCTTAGCATTTTAAATTACAGTGTATAATGTCCTTGAAATGTCATTTTTTAATGTGATTTTTTAATCAGGGACCATAATGGAGCATCTTTAGCTCTCTATAGGGTAAGTAAAAAGTTGATTCAAATGTCGAATGTGAAAACATGATGATTTGTGGATATTTTTTAAGCTTTATCAGTTTGTGTAATCTGCAAAGTGAACTTAACGTCCTTTTAGCAACAACAACATCAAGAGTCCTTTAAAAAGGTCTTATCTCATGCGTCGTATCCTGCAATAAGCTCTTTAGCTACAGTCTAACCCAAGGTGAAAGTGAACTCTGCATAATGACCTGCATTAATAGTGATAAACTACCAGGCCTGTGTTTCACCGAGGGCTTTCAACTTCACCAAAAGCGATCAAACCGCCTCTGAAAATGCTCGGCTCGCCGAATACATCAGCCTGCCCTCGTCTCAGAAGTGAAGCGTCGAGAGAGCGCTCAGTAAAATGCCAAGTCTCCAGCAATCTCACCCAAGCTGTTGTTTTTTCCATTTCAAGGACGGTGGGGCAGCCATTACCTGCCTCTCAAAGCAAATCCCAGATATGTCGTTCTCTCCCACTCGGGCGGACTGACGGCATGAGTCGCCCTCTGAAAGCACCGTGCTGAAAGTGTAACAATGCGACGACCGTCAAGGACGGTCTGCGGCACCAAAACTCGCAAAGCTCCAAGAAGCCTCGATGCCTCTGGGTTCTTGTCCAACTTTCCTCAGTCTGACCCTCTGTGGAGTTTGCAGAAGATATTCCCCGAGGCAAGGCTTCTGTCTCTCCCTTTCAACTTTCGCTCAGACCACGACGGCCCTTTAGAAACTTCTGGAAAGGGCGAGAGTCTAATAGGCAGGACGGTGGAGTAGTTCAAAGCTTGGATGGTTCCTCATACTTATTCGTTTGTTCCACTGGTAGAAAGCGGCGTATCAATTTTTAACCACCTCCCCGTCCTCCTGGTGGTGTTCAGGTGTTCCTGAGCCTGTGTTACTTACAGAACCTGGACAGAAAAAAATGAAGTGAAACAACAAAAAAGCAGCAGCGGCCAGCACAGATTTCAAGTTGGTTCATGAAGATCGTTTGATCATGTGCTCAAAAGTCGAAGTAAGCAGGGTTGTCAAGCTGTCTCGGCCTCAAATTCAACTTGATAGAATTGAAAATTCAACAGCACATAGACAACAGCCGACAATAGTTGAGTTCACACTGAGCATGTTTTTCAACAGACATATTTTATGTCATTATTCCTCAAACTATTACAAAATAGCAACTTCCAATATAGCGCTTACATTATATTAGCTACGTTAAATTATCTAATATTAAATACACACTCACACAATCACACTCTCACTCACACCTTATGGGCCAATTTAGAGTCGCCAATTAACCTACAGTTCATGCTCCCGGGATAGGCCCCTCACGTCACATTGGCAACAAACGTAAACAGACATGTGCGCTCCCTATCGCTATCTGTGATTAGCGATCTCCACATCAGTGGGTTGACATTTCTGCTAGTGATTAAGAGTGAGTGAAATCTTAACGACAACAGACCTCGAACTTACCGGACATTATATTCATTACTCTGTATGTGAAATGAAAAAACTGAAATAATTGTGCATTAATTACAGTATTCATGATGTAAGCATGCTTTAGCGATCGCGACTCTCATACGGAACGCCATCATGCACGATGTTGACGTTAGCCATCACAAATTGTTTCTCAAACATTTCAATCAGTTCGATGATCGGGCTACAATCTAGGATCGAACATGAAACGTTGTTCAGTTGCTGAAAATATTTCAAATCTTCATCCCTACGTCTAGTGGTAATAAAAGTTAGCCAACCTTGGCTAAATCTTACCTGTCCAGGAGTAAATTAGCCACTTCGGCATCTGTCTTCACGTTCTTCTCCGCTTTCAGTCGTCTCCATCTTTCAAACGCATCTCCAATGCTGACCCTCGTTTAGTTTCTGCTTTTGTCAAGACGTTTTGGAGAGTCATAGCGAGGCTGTTTAGTTTTAGTCATGTCAGACATTTGTAATCCAGAATGCTTGCTTGCAGCTGCAGCTCAGTGGTAACTGGCAACCTGGATGCCAAAATGCTACTGACTTGGTGATTGGCCGATAGCGGTGGGTGGAGCTACAGGTCAAAACACAAAATCAAAACATAAAGACCATTTGTGAGCTGTAAATAAAAATTTAAAATGTGAATATTCTGGCTGTACTAATTTTGTCAGTGAGATCAGTATTTCAAATGAACATGATTCCTTAATCTCCGATGACATATTAGGTTCTTTTTATGATTACTTGCCATAAATTTCTTACTTGGAGCTTTCTAATCACATCAAGGCCAAGTAAACTGAAAACGCAACCTTAAGAAACGTCTACAAATGTTTAAGATCCAGTAGGTCAGTACATTTCAGTATTTCCACAGCTGCTTGCATCACCGTGTTTTATCTTATGCCTTACATAAGCTGAGAGCAGGGAACTGACAGCGGTTTGGAAGCATGACAGTGCAGACTGCAGTGAGACAGAAGGTCTTGAAGTTCTCCTGGATGGCTCTGAGTGCAGCTTAATGAGGTGCTTTCTCCGGCCTCTGTCGGCATTAACCTTGTACGGTGTCCTAGCATGCCGAGTCGGCTAATTAACTATCCTCCATACCAAGCGTTTCACGCACCATGACCAGGGAGCAGAGCGCAACACGTCGGGGAGCCCGGGGGTCAACGGCTTCTGATTGTAGATTATGCTCGTGGGATGCAACAAGCAGTATGGCATGAATCTGTGACTCGAAGAATAACCTTCTGCTTCAGATTTATCTGCTATTGGGGTCTGTCGTTTAAAAGTGTTGGGAAAGTTACTTTTAAAATATATTCCACCACAGAATCCAGAACATGCCCTAAAATGTCATTTGTAACGTATTCCGTTAGATTTCTCAACGTGAGTAACGTATTCTGAATACTTTGGATCACTTCCACATTGCCTTGCTTTTTACGACTGTATGACTGTATTTACGACACCCTTCATATTCCGCCCTCTTTCTTCTTTTAACGTGAAGTGTTGTCTGAATTGCCATGACAGAAATGCGTTTCTGAAGGGCTTCAGCTAACGACTGGAATAGAATTTCCTGGTTCCGAAAGTTCTAATCAGTGAAGCGGTGTAGTGTCACTTCCTGGTTCCATCAGCTGTTTCAGACGCAGTTGCCGCCTCCTCTCGCCGGTGTTATTGTAGTGTACCTGGCTGCTCTGCTTCATAACAACGCCACCCTTACCCCAGATTTCCATAAAGATGAAAGGCTACGGAAAACCTGGGTGAGGTTAATCTGACAAGGATAACGTTTTGTCATTTAAAATACTTCATAGAAGCACTTACGTCTGCAGCTTACACTTTGACAAGGAGCTTTTGTATGTATCTACGTACGAGCGGTAGAAAACGTCTGAAACCTGGTGTAGAAGATCAGCTCTACCAGAGATCAGATCAGAGCTAATTTAGAGTTGCCAATTAACATATATAGCATGCTTTTGGACTGTGGGAGGAAAACCCAGAAAAAACCCACGCGAACACGGGGCGAGCATGCAAACTCCACACAGAAAGGCCCACAGCCGACCCGGGGATCGAACCCGCGATCTTCTCGCTGTGAGGCGGCTGCGCTACTTTCTGAGCAAATGAAACCAATCTTCATGATCATTATTCATTTTTGTGAAAGGTTTGTCTGTTAAAAACTGAATCCAAACACATTGAAACTTCCTTTATATAGACTGATTGATGGTGTGTTATGTGTGTGATTAGTCTGTCCAAAGATTTCATAGAATGTTTTACAAGAAAATAGGAGTATTGAAAAAGTAAGGAGAACACAGCTCTCGGGGAAGTGCTGTAACTGATGGTTCAGAAGAGACCCCTTAACCGTATCGATTTCATTCCAAATAATTTAGTGGTTTGACGCTCCATATGTGGTTCAAATGAAAATGTTGAAAAACTCTGCAAAGATAGTTCCCAACTATAATTAATTTAGATGCACATTTTTATTTTGTACTGGGAACACAATTTACTGTGCTATTGATTTTTGCTCTCTCACACCCCACAACCTCTGCAGTGGTCTTCTGATTACACGCCACTGATCTTCCAAAGCCTCTTAAAGCTCATCAGATAATAATCTAAGATATCTGCTTAATGGAGTCTCTCTGAATGCTTAACAGGCACTAGAGATAACAGTGTCACAGAAAGCATCCGTCCCCAGGCTTCTTTCATCTAGAAAAGCTCGGTCTTACTTTAAATTATGCATTTTGCTGAGGAGTCTCCAACCTCAGGGACTGATAAGAAAGAAAGGCTTGACTGTCCTTACTGCTAGTCAATGACAAAAGGTTGATCTGTTCTTCTGCTTTTTAAAACAGCAGGATTTACTATCGCCTCTGCTATTGGGTTTAAAACATAATGCAAATGTATGATGACTAAGATGATTTTTTGCTATGGCTCTATGATATACAAGTAAAAATGAACTTTTTTAGAAAAGAACTGTAGTAAAGATGCAGTTTGCCTTTCTTGATCCTTTTATTACCGCGCAGTTACGAAGCTGGAACGATATATCATGCTGCACTCGAAATGAGTAATATTAATGATTATCAGATTTATCTGTTTGTTCAAGAATTGCCTTCAAAAATTGCTTGTGACCTTACCTCACCATATCTCACACAGGCGTATCGCTCAGGCCTAATATTTACATCTCAAACTTGACATTCAGATAAGACTATATTTATACCAGCAACGCACACAGACCTGTAGACACGTGTAAAGCTGTTTGAATCCCGTAGCCGCGTGACTTATTACCTCTCGGATTGCCGCCTTCTCCCTCTGCCTCGTCCATCATTTCTCTGCGTAATGTCAGGAGCGTAACAGCTCCGCCCCGATGTGAATACAGTATGTTAAAGGAACGGCTGGCGAAATGAGCCCGGTGATGGATCGCGGCTCTTTTGGAGCGACGCTGCGGCGTGACACATTCAGAGCCTTGTAATATTCGGCCTCATTGCTCCGACCGCTGTGCTGGAGAGCCACTGACGTCTTCAGGACGTCCTATAGTAATCTGGTCCCAGAGAGCTCTCTCTCTCGCTCGCTCTCTCTCTCTCACACTCTTCACCTCCAGCCAGCCGTCACTTCTGGCCCTGTTCCTTACGACTCTGCTGCTTCATTTGGTGATGTGAAATCAGATTATGGCTGGAAACCACATGCCACACACTGAATATTGCGGAATTTCATAGGTGGTTGCAGAATGCTATGTAGAATGTGATGTTGGGGTGATGGTGGCGTAGTGGTTAGGATGCTCGCCTCTGGACCAAGAGGTTATGGAATCAAGTCCTACCTCTGGCATGATCATGGGTTCAGCTCCTACGTCTGGACTGGGCCCCTGACCCTTAACCCCAAGTTGCTCTCAGGGCAACTGTCCCTGAAAATAGGAAATGAAAGTCCATCTGGAGAAGAGTGTCTGCTAAATGCTGTAAACTAACCAGTTAGAAAAAGTCCAGTGTGAATAAAAGGTTTTGAAATGGACAATAAATCAATTAAATCTGTGTACATACGATCACCGTACATTCATGTTGTCATGGTCTGGCCTGCAGTCCCCTGTATGACCACCAGTGGCCGCCATCTCTGTTCATTCCTGTCTCTATATGGGATTTATTTTGGCCTGATGTGCTTTATCTGTGCTTGTTCCTATTTAAGTTGCCTTCTCCACTTCATCTTGGTTTTGCCACTGTTCTGTTTGCCTTGGCTTGTCTGTTTGCTGTTCTCCATCTCCTCTCCCAGGTCTGTGATTTTGGTTTCTGTTGAAGGAAAGCTCCGGCACATTTGAACCTATATTTTACTGTTAGAGGTGTTTGAGTGCCGTCAGTTGTCAAAAAAAATCAAACAAATCGGTGCTACTTTGGCGGAGATATCGCGGTAGAAGCGAGCCTGGCCAGGCAGCTGATAAGTAAAGTGATCGGGGCAGATTTCTAACGTCAAAGTTAATGCTGTTTTTGTGCCACTGATGAGGCTGAACATATCTTCCTTAGCCCCGTGCAACACGGCCGGGAGCTTTACGAACATATCACTATGTCTGTGGACATTTTGTAGTACCTCAGTAGTACCTCTAGTGGTACCAGTAGTACTCCAGTGGTGCAGTAGTACCTCTGTTGATTTTCGCTGTGTTCGTGAAAGTCCAAAAGAGTCGACTGTCGAAGTTGTTTCTATTCCAATTTACAGAAGATGGGTTCGACAATCGACTCTTTTGGGCTTTCACGAACACAGCGGAAATCAACAGAGGTACTACTGCACTACTGGAGTACTACTGGTACTACTAGAGGTACTACTGAGGTACTACAAAATGTCCTTGTTTCGTTTGCAGTATGTTTAGTATGCAAGTATACAGTTTCAAACTTAATCAAGTCTTCATTCATTAGTCACATTAGCTTTATTGGAGCTCAACTACAAGACAGTTGGTAAGTTCATGCAATTGGTGGTGCCACAGTTGGGCAGTTAGTCCCATGATCAGAGGGTCGCCGGTTCAAGTCCCGGACTTTTACCCCGGGGGTACTCATGAACAAGGTACCGTCCCCAAGCACTGCTCTTCGGGCGGTGCCAAAAGCTGCCCACTGCTCCTTCACAGATGGGTCAAATGCAGAAGTCACATTTGATTGTGGTGCACTGTGTGCTGTGGTGTGTTCACAATGACAAATAATCACCCACTTAAATTCAAGTCCTTGGCCTATAGAGTTGGACGGATTGACTGGTTGGAGAAAAATCTTCAACCTACAACACTGTTATTGTCCAAGACATAAGGCTTCATTCAATAGACCGAACCCGAGATATTATTCACTTCCAGTGTGTGTTTTGTGAACCACGGCCGATGTGTCATTGCTCAAACATCTCTAGTCATTTACAGGACTAATGCAGGACACACCTCTTCAGGCCAAACACACTTAAGAAAATGAATCAGCTGCACGTGGGGCATAAAATGCTGCTTTTTGTGTCGTCCAGGAGATATATTTACATCAGCTTTACTGTTCAATAAAACCACCGTCCTGAGGCAGGGCATGTTTACGGTTTGTTGCATTATAGGCTCAGAGTTTATTACTTGGCAGGAAAATGCTAACTGAGCTGCAAAATATAGAGACTGCATTTTTACTTGCATCCATTTTTTAAAAAGTTGTTTAGTCTTGTCTAGAGTTCTGTAAGAGCGAGAGAGAGAGAGAGAGAGATGTGAATAGATTATTTGTTAGTGAGTTCAAAGCGTACATACGTTTACATGCCGATAATAATAATAATAATAATAATATAGTAATTTTGACCACATCAGTCCGACTTTTTGAGTACTGATACCATCGGGTACCTAAGGTTTTGGGTTGCAAGTACTGATCCAATACCAGTGACTTGGCCCGTTCTAAGGTAAAATCAGGCTGAATTATTACAGATTTTTTAAATTAATACAAAATGAAATAATCTTGCACTCAACAAAAAATCTCCACAATTAACAGGATTTAATGTTTATGTGTAATTTTATTTTAGACGTCACATTTCGTTGTGGTGCACTGTAGCTGTGGTGTCACAGTCCCCTAGACTTTGGCTGGACAGTGCCCCCTCGAAGTCTGCATAGCGGCCAGCAGATGGCGCTATTTAGTTTGTTTGATGTATTTCAGTTTTGTCTCGTGCTCCCTGTCTGTCTTGTCCCTGTCCCGCCTTCCCATTGTGTCCCATTGGTTAATCAGTCTTCGTTAGTATCCCCACCTGTGTTGGTTAGTGTTTGGTTCAGTCCCTGTTCCTGATTGGTTTACCCCTTTATTGTTTGTTTTGCCTTGTTGAGGATTTGGTTTCTGATTGGTTTTCCACGGTTTGATTAATATTGTTCCTTGTTATGTTTCCCTATTTGTGACCCTCCACGGCAAAACCAGTCGCTTGTCGTTGCGACAAGCGACTGGTTTTGCCGTGGAGGGTCACAAAGGTTTCCGAGAAAAATGACCGTTTATGGTGCATGGGGTAAAATTTTGGATTTTTTGTTTTTAGTGTTTTGAAACGGTGGAAGGTCTATACTGTACTGTTGTGAATAAATTTGGCTGAAAAACTTACCCTTTCCATCCTAAAAACGTGACGTTCTTGAGGTGAAGAATTCAATTCCAGCAGAATGTTAAAAGTTTCTGTTTTGACCGCTCTACTTCAATATTTACGGTAAATCCACTGGTTGACTAGCGTGAAGATATTTCTCCGGAATCCATCTTCGTCTCCCGAGTTCAGTTAACCTAACGCAGGTAGGCTATCCGTGTGGCTGTGAATGCAGCGTAGGCTACCGTAAATGCAAACGTAGTTGGGACCGCACCAAGCGTCTGTGAGTGCTACGTCGATAGTCAACTTCAAAGGCAGATTTCTGCGTTTCTCACTTGGCGTGACAGGAGAAACGCGACTCCTTTGAATGTCGATATCTCAGTCATATGTCGTCCAATTCATTCGATATAGGTATCGTTCTGAAGGTTGATTTATGCCCTTTCATGAAAACATAACTCAATTTTGAACATTTGCATCAAGCGACTGGTTTTGCCGTGGAGGGTCACATTTAGGCCCAGTTTGTCCCATTGTTTCCTGTCTGTTCACCCTCACCGTAACCCCCCCCCCGTGTCCAAGTGCTACAGGTTTTTTCTTCAAAGGATTTTTGTTTGTGGCTCTCGTGCCCATTTTATGTTGCAACTAGAACCTCGCTTCCTGTCATGCTGACCCGGGTTGTGACATGTGGTATGTTCACAATGACAATCACTCACTCACTCACTCACTATATTAGTACTGGGTCGTATGATACTTGCAGGTAGAATAATCAGATGCTTTTATGCAAGACAACTAACATTTCTCTCGTCTGTGCTAATATTTTGTAGTCATTTCATGTAGGGATGGGTCTCATTTCTGGAGGCTAACAATCACTTATAAATTACAATTATGAAAACTCCAGGAACGACTCACAAAAAGGAAGGGAAATATTGCTGACTGCAGCCGTGCTGATGATTAATGAAAACCCAAAATCCAGAGTTAACTAACTACAGCTATTAGGGAAGTGAAGGAGGCTACAGCCAGTTCCTGCAAAAAATCGATTGTAAGAAATTGATTTTCGAGTCGCCTTTAGTCATTTCTGAGGTACGGCCCATGTACGGGGTGCCAAGGGGAAGCGATTCGTCTTGCTTTCCATTTTTTCTGTTTGCTTCGGCTGTGATGGAAAAGTGTCGGAGACGGCTCGTCCGTGTAGTGTAGCGAAGATCAGTGCTACCCTTTCCTTACCCTTTCTTTTCTTCTGTCTTTTTGCAGGAATTCTCCTGAATTCTCTTTCTCTCTCTCCCTCTCTCTTCCTTTCTTCCTCCTTGCTGCAGTTACTCCCTGCCGAGCTGACAGACATAAATCATTGCTTTCCTATCCTGGACTAGTTTAATGGAAAAATAATTATGCGTCTTGCCGAGGCATAAGTGTGTCAACTCCAAAAGTCAATCAGCAGAAAAAAAAACATACATTTTGCTCATTCTTTTCAGACGTCGTTCTTTTCCGTTGCGGTTTTTTGACAGGTCCTGGATGAATATCTGGTTTCAAAAAAAAGGAACGACTCGATCCTCTCAGCACGGCCGGTTTCTTTTCAGAGGGAGGGAATTGTCGGACATTGTGAGAAGACAAAGCATAAATGAAATAAATAAGCAAACTAACTGTATATATGTGTGTGTGTGTGTTGCGTGTCTCAATGTACATAACCGTATTGAAATATATAACACTTTCGTTTTTACTTTGTAACTCCAGCTTCTTCTTTACTGCTCTCCATTTTCATTTGGTCTGATGCAACGACTCTTTTTGTCATCGTTAAAGCCATTTGCTCAACCAATATTGAAATCTCCACGTGCCTCCCTCATCTTCCCATAATGTCAATCCCACCCCGGAGTGCCATCTACTTTCATTAGCCATTTGTCTGTTTCGTCCACCTCCCTATTTTACAAACGTGGAGACGCTGGCTGCCAATGCTCTGAAGTGTTATGATATCAGAAAAGGGCAATCTCCAGCGTTGAGTTCAATTACACCCACAGGTCTCTAACAGCCCGTATAATACCTGCATACGTGTGTGGGGGGGAAAAAGATCAAAAAGATGAATGCTTGGCGTGGTCGCTAATGATTAAATGGGTTTGCCGTAGCATTATGAAACGAAACATGAGGATTTGCTCGTGCCATCGTTCTGTCCGGTTTAGTCAGCGCACGTTGTGAAAGAGAAGCTGGAGGTGCTATTCGTCTCCTCGCGTCTCGCCGCATAATGCCGCATGAATATGTATGACGGCCTGGCGCCTGTCTCCCTCCTTCTCCTTTAAGACCCAGTTTAATATTTCACTTAATTTTCTGAAAGGCTTAGAACGTCAGGGTAGGTTTAGCCGGGGCGAGAGCGACGCTCCGAGAGATGACGGATGGAGTGATGAGGAAATATAGGAAAGACATGAGTATTTCTCGGTCAGAAATGGGCGTGTGATCTCGCCATCACCACGGGGAAATCTGATTGAAAAGTGGGGCTCATCTCTGACCCCTCGTGATGGATTACGTCCCGTGCAGGACGACCCGGACTCTGTGTGTTCGTTCTCATGCTGTCTGAATTCAGATTGATCCAATGACAGGTTTATTTTAAGCTGGTTCTATGAGGGTCACCTGACCGAGTACAAATACAGGCATATCCGAGGCAAGACTGAGACCTTCAAAAACTGGTCCGAGACTGAGACCGATCTCGAGAACTGCAACGCTATTCTAGATACAGTATATATTTGTATTTCTTTATTTTAACAGTAACCACCAAAGCATATTCCTGGTACGTGAAACATATTTGGCAAGAAACTCAATTCTAATTCTGATTACTGCTGCTTTTTCAACCAAATATCAACCGTCTTGCAATTAGGAAGAACGCCGGAGACGACCTGAATGTCAATGAAGCGGATGACATTTTGCGAATCCACCTGCGTTTCAATGGAAATTCTTGTGCCGTGTTGAGACGTTGTCAAATAGAAATGCAAAATGGCCAAACCCGTGTTTGTTGCTTTTCAGTCTATTATGTCTGACTCAAAAGCTCCCCTTTACGAGATGTATTGGACAAGTTAGCTTCAGGCTGTAATTGATTTCTGGAAAGTGTTTTGTCCCTTTTTCGCTATCAGTTCCACCTTTTATTTTCCTAATTAGTGAAATTGGACCTGAAAAGCCCAGACATGCAACTGGAGCAGAAATGAACTCCAGTCGCAGCTGACGTGTGAGATTAGGGCCGGATCAGACTTCTACAGGAGAACAGGGGTGTTTTCTCAATAGCAAGAACACAAATATCACACTTGGCGTCATGGCGGGAGCGTTCATGCCAGCTTCCCTTGCAAGGCAAATGCAGACAGTGCAGATTGAGATGCAGCGTGTTCTTGCAGTTTGGCAATAAATCACATGATTTGTTCTCACTGGTAATTGTGCTAATTTGATATTTAAGGCTGAGCAAGAACAAAAACTGCATTTGACCCATTTGATGAAGGAGCAGTGGAAAGCTTTTAGCAGTGCGTTGGGGACAATACCTTACTCATGAGCACCTCAGTGGTACCTTTACCTGTGTGGGACTTTACCTGTCCGACAACCCTCCAATCATCAGGACAACTCCCAAACCGTTACGCTACCAGCTGTCCCTGTGTTAGTAGCTAGTGTTAGTTGCTAATGTACACTATGCTAATGTACACTATGTTAGTTGCTAAGCTAATGTACACTATGCTAGTTGTTAATGTACACTATGCTAATGTACACTATGTTGGTTGCTAATGTACACTGTGTTAGTTTCTAATGTACACTGTGTTAGTTTCTAATGTACACTATGTTAGTTGCTAATGTACACTGTGTTAGTTGCTAATGTACACTATGTTAGTTGCTAATGTACACTGTGATAGTCGCGATAGTTGCTAATCTACACTATGTTAGTTGCTAATGTACACTATGCTAGTTGCTAATGTACACTATATCAGTTGTTAATACTCACTATGCTAATGTAAACTATGTTAGTTGCTAATGTATACTGTTAGTTGCTAATATACACTGTGCTAATGTGCTCTGTGTTAGTTGCTAATGTATGTTAGTTGCTAATGTACACTGTGTTAGTTGCTAATGTTCACTATGCTAATGTACACTATGCTTTTGGGAAATGCACCCCTGATTATTTACTGCAGCCTACTAGGATTCAAGTTGAGGTGGTGGGATGCATGATTTTCAGAGTTAATATTTACTGTTATTAAGGCTCTTCTGCATGCACAAATTTAGCCACTTGTTGTTCGATCTTTTCATTTATTTTTCTGTATTGCAAGTGGCCTTACGCCGCCTTGTAAACACGGCCATCCAACAATGCTGCAACGACTTCAAAACATCTCTGGCACAAATTGCTTTGATTTCTCAAGGTTGAAAAAGAGCGGCGCGGCCGTTATTAAAATACCTCCGAGGCGGCGGCTATATTGTTTCCGTTTTTCCAAGGATGACAGATCAATCAGCCTATGTAAATCAATACACTGAGCGACTCCACACGACTAAAGTCCCCACCGGCCCGCAATAATGCCTCCGATAAACACACACGCCCAGCCTGGGAATCGCGGCTGCGCAAAGCGTTCCTCAGGGGCGACTGCGAATAAAACCAACCGGTTTTGTCCTTGAAACAGTCTTAGTTGCAAACTGATTGATAAGCGATTCATGCGCCGCCTCTTTGTTTTCACCTGAGGAACGGCCTGAATTCCAAATTGCCATGTTTAGAGGATGCAAAGGAGGCAAATTAAGCTCTGCCGTTCTTCGATGTAGCAAGGAAACAACGTTGGCGAATGCTTGTGGGATCGAGTTTGTTTGAGGGCGTCCTGAGGGCTTCGGCGCTAACGTAAATTTGCACAAGGGTTACAGCAACAAATGAGAGCAGAGACGACGGCGTTCACGACGAAACGTTTTGGGGAAGCTATTTATAAACAGAAGCTTTTCAAGCTACAGGCTACTTATAATTAAAGTAGCTAAACTAGTAAAGTCATGCTAAAGCTAAGCGACTGTTTTCATGTCATAGTTAGCTACTCTACAAGCTCCTGAGGAAAAGAAGCCAAGCTGTTTCATCCAGTAATACTTAATATTTGTGTTGGGATACTCTTAAAGCACATTCATGAAAACATGATGTTAAAAAAAATATGAAAATCAAACGTTTTTAACTGTGTAAAGTCAGATCACAATGAGGTTTCATTAGCGTTTCGTAGTTAGAGAGCGTAAATTTTTTTCTTGCATAAGTTACTCTCTCTGTTCAGAGTCATACACATTGACGATTTTTCACTCGTGCAACTATTTTCGGGATCGGCCCGAGTTTCGCCTTAATCGTGTGTCGTGCATCGTGTAGTATACATGGGGTAACGAGATGCGATTAACACCTCACGATCAGCTCCCGATCAGCAATCGTATGGTCGTAAGAAAATTAAACCTGTTTGAAATCCTGCTCGCCTCTCGTGAGGGTATCGCGCTGTTGAAACAGTGCCACGAGCCGATTTAACTCAACCTCTCGCACTGCGCAAGTGGAAGTGAAATTTTAGACAAGCTGGAGCAGCAAGGCAGCGCGTTCTTCTTCTGTTTATGTTGCAGTTCCAGATACAAGAGTCCGACGTGTCGTGTAGAGACGTACAGTGTGAGCAGTCAGGTCGCGTCAGAGCATCGGGCCCGTGCTTTGAATTACGGGGGGTACTGCGGGGGTGCTGTACCCCCCGATCAAGACCCAGAGCCCCCCAAAGAGACAAAAATAGCAGTTTGGGGGGGGTTCTGTTATGAAGGTGGTACCCCCCAATTATGGAGGGGTAATTCGCACTCTGATCGGGCCGTATAGTGTGAGAACATGAATCGTGAGCTGCGAACTTTACTAAACCCTGCAATTTACTCGTACAGTTTAAGCAGGAGCTGAATAACGCGACTGAAAAAATCGCACAATGTATTCCCACACTGCAAAAAATCAGTGTCAGAAAATAAGAAAAAGAAATGGATAATAAGAATAAGGGTTCCAGAATCAAGCAAAATTATCTGCCAATATAGTGAGAAAATTTATCTTAAGATCTCCTAAAACAAAAAAAAATCTTTCAATTTTTCCATGTTTTTAGCTTTAATATTCTTAAAATAAGCAAAGTTGTCATGAATTTCTTAACTCATAGTGGAGCATGAGAACCTTTCCACTCTCTTAATTTAATTTCCTATTTCATTTTAAGAAGTTCTTATAATCAGTACATTTTTCTTAATAAGATAATTGTAGCCAGTGTTTCTTAAAATTAGATTATTTATCTTACACATACATGTCTAGTCAAGTCAGTTATTCTTAAAATAAAAAAACAAGATCTGTTTTTTCTTTTTAAGATTTTCTGGCTTGTTAAGATTTCATTTTTTGCAGTGCAGCTTAAGAGCGCGCTGTGAGGTAATGAAGTGTTAGCTGCACCGACACGGTAGCCAATCAGATGCCACTTCTGCCAATTCATCATCAGAAACTCCTGAAAATAGTAAAAAAAAATCCATCTTTATAGAGAGAGAAAATACTAATAGTTTTTGTAACAATGTAGAGTTTTGGCTATAGCATTTTAAAAGTAGCCTAGTTTTGCTATTAAATGCAAATTTTAGTCCGCTACTCCCCAAAACTGAAAATGGACAGCAAGTGGGGTAATTGTTAAAACAACAGCTTACAGAGAAACACAAGCCGTGGTGCAGATTAATGTTCACCAAAGAGGATTATGGATGTTTGCTGCTGTGTGTGGTGCGACCCAGGGACCCAGTCAGCTTTGGCCAAGGTCAAGCAGGTTCCTGTTCAGATAAATCTCTGCAGTGCAAAACCTAAACATTATGACAAGCTTCACGATGCTGCAGTTACATGCGAATGTTGCAGTGTTGTAATGCTAGCAAATGCATATCAATGACAAAATAATCAGTGCCGTTGCATTTGAAGCGTGAATTATAACCCACAACAATTTAAGTGAGTGATTATTTGTAACTGTGCACACGCCACACCACGGCACGGAACACAGTGCCCCACAATGAAATATGACCTCTGCATTTGATCCGACCGAGGGAGTGTCAGAATTTGCTCTGTCTTGGTTGATATGTGAACGCGAATGTGAACAGTCTTTGTACCGTTTCACTCTCCGAATCGGAAGTAAATATAGGTATGAAAGCACCCTAAATGACAAATTCACAAACAAAAAATTAGTCGGTATACGTTTCCACTTCTGTCTATACTTTGCTTTCATTCCCAATGCGACTCTGCTTCTGTGCTCGTTTTGGGCTAAAATGTAATATCAAAGTCAACGGGAGTGCATTGCTGTGATGTACAGAAAAGCTCTTTAAAAAGTCCCATGCTGTGCAATCCTTCTGAAAAAAGAGCACGTAAATACGGCTCCTTCTCTCTTCTAGGAGACGACGAGCTCAATGCCACCTTTCTTTGAAGGGAAATTGAGCTCGGGCTCCATACAGACCTTTCGCCTCCCAGCTGCCTGATGGCATAATTTACATGAGGAGTCACATTTCCATAACTGAGATGCACAAAGTCGGATTCGGAACGACGTCTACCAAATGCTGACAATGGCCCCAAAGGCCACAAGCCTGACTGACTGAAAATATATTTTCAATCTGAAGGAGTAGTAATGCATAGCAAATGGAGGCTGAGCAGTGGTTTGTGGGTCTAAAGCCACTGAGCTCTGGTCTCTGGTACCGGTGAAGGGTGGGTTTGTGCTCGAGTCAGGGTTCTAAAAATGCAGGAAAAATTTAAATATCTTGCAGTGAACTGAGCTGAACTTAACTGAACTGATCTGGCTTGTTAGTGGCTTTACATGCGATTGAAAAGGAATGACCCGAAGTAGTTGTATTACCATTTTTTATTTTCAACCTGAAAATAAAGGATGTGTGCCATGCGGTGCTATTAGCAGCTGTAACAATTACACAAGAGAAATGTGGTTATTTTATCTGCCACGCATTTGCCCAAATGACAAAAAAATTTGCATCAGCGAATGAATAAAAATTGACATATAAGGTTAGGAACAATGATGTGGGATAATTATCATTCACTTCATTTTCCTGAAATTCGACAAAATTGCTCCCACTCACTCAGTTACTACTAATTTAGCATGAGATGGATTTGTGTAATCATTTCAGCGCACAACATGGATTTTAAACTGGTTCATCATAATCATTTGCAAGGTTGATGCTAATGAAGATAGACAAGTGTTGATAATGGTAGAAGGTTTTGCCATGTTGGTTTGGCAATAACATGATATTAAAGGCATTTTTTCAGGAGGCCAGTTCAGAGTGAAAGTAAAAGTGTGATTATTTTCTCATTGTGCACACACCACAGCACAGCACTCAGTGCACCACAGCGAAATCTGACCCCTCTGTTTGACCCATCTGTGAAGGAGCAGTGGGCAGCTAAAACGGGCAGCACCCAGAGAGCAGTGCTTGGGGACGGTACCTCATGGGTACCTCAGTGGTAACGTTACCGGTCTGGGATTCGAACCGGGAAACTTCTGATCACTGAGCGAACGCCCAAACTGCAGACTTGGATTGCTTCTGCAGAATCATTTTTGTCCTTTTATTACATTGCCTATTTAAGGGTTTTCCGGAAGCAACTCGGTGTTAAAGGCCTTGCTGCGGGACTCGTTGGTGGTACTTCTGGCAGTAGAATGGAGCTGAATTTGAACCCACAACCTCAAAACAACCACACCACTTTCCCTGCTTTCTAAATGCAAATTGTGGCCCACAGGTTGACATAAAGCACGACTTTTCCAGACGTCAACATGCTTGATCTTTTATTCCTGCTTCGTCTCTGAAAAGACCATTCAGTTGAATAGACAGAGGAATAAAAATATGAGAGCAAACACACCGGACCTTGCCTTATTCAGCAGTATGCGCGGCACCATTAAAGGCTTTAGGGTTTTTATCAGATTTTCCCAGATGCTCTGTCACTTATTTCCGCCCCCCCCGCCTGTCCTTCCCGCCTTTTCTCTTCTGCTTCATAATAAGCCGCAGCGATGTGCTCTGGTGCACAATGAGGACGGCGACTGCAGCGCCGAGTCGCCTTGCAATCAAAGCAACTTCTCACAATTCTGTTTCCTCAGCTGGACCCGGCCATTATGACAATCATTTCAGTTCTGTTGTTCTTCTTTTAAACATTTTCAGCAGCAGTATTAGTCGGATTCTTTCATCCGGAATGACTGAAAGGTATTGTGAAGAATAAATCACATTGGACTAAATGGCCAAAAATCTGCATTCAGGTTTCTCTACTCACATATTTATATTTAGTTGAATGCAAATAAACTCCAGTTTGACTTAGGGCCTGTTTACACGTATGCAGATATTTTTTATACGCTTGGGCTTTTCGTTTACACACAACGCTTACGTTTGGGCTTTTCGTTTTAGCCACCTCTAAATGCATATTTTTAAAAGCGCCCTCCAAAGATTTTTCAAAACGCAGGATTCTGTGGATACGTGTAAACGAGTAAAATACAGTTTTCTTAAAACGATGACGTTTAGTTCTATTGTGCGCGTGGCTTTAAAAAGCTGTGTCCACCAAACGTGTATTCACGCTTACAGCGGTCAAAACCTCCCTTCTGGCAATTCTCTCAGCGCTTGTTGTTGCTAAATTACCAAAAGCGTCATTGGGCATGTTCGAGTTTGGAATCACTTTGTGTTCGAGTCTGTTTTTTAAACCGAATGTCGTGTGAACGCAATTTAAGAAATTACGTATAAAATATTTGTAAAAATATCCGCATACACAGGCTTTTAAATTCAGATTCAGAACAACTTCTGCTACCTATTAGAAGCGTATCTGGTATTAAGGATTAAAGGTACAGTACTGTGGAAAAGTTTTAGGCAGGTGTGAAAAAATGCTGTAAACAAAGAATGCTTTCAGAAATATAAATAA